>OY755237.1:62284978-62309222 GCA_963576725.1 Azorinus chamasolen
CTAGGGAATTAGGTATAACTGATTAAAATCACAGTTCCAATCATAGCTGTCCGCGTGGTCAAAGGGTTATAACGATGGACTAGGAAACGTGAGGTCGCGGGTGGAAGCTGAATTTTTTTTTTCTCTCATATTTTCTTAGCACCTTTAGTATACGTGCTTTTGGTTTAAAACCATTTTGTACATGGTTTTGTACATAAAAATATAAGTCATTTGTTTGCATTTTGGCTTTGTTAAAGTTATATAGCTGAGACCTTGTTGACCGTTTTGCATATTTCACCAATCCATTGTGCATGAATTTGCTTCAACTTAAATTTTATAAATGTATAATTATCTTATACTAACATGTTCTTAATTTGGGGACAATATAAGTGAAAAAGTCGAGTCGACCTATTGGAATAATTTCATGTAGACTGTAAGAATGGGAGTTTGTATGCCTTGTGAACATCACTTAATGTGATAATGGTTTCTGCGTCAGTGTGTTTCAGCAAATGAATAGCATTGATCTGTGACGTAATGTGTATTATTGGTGTCAAACACAGGTATTATGCATAATGGCTCATTAAAACATTCCCCCGTTTCTGCTACATGTATTAATTCATACATAACAGTCATGTTTTCCCGATGTATCTGTTAATTAAAAGTACTAAACAATATTCTTGCACAAAACGTGCTGTTGTAGTCCCGCTAGATCATGTATTAACAAGGCGATTCTCGTGCTCACGCGCTGTTGTTGACCGGTTTTAATTATACCTATTCGGGGCCTAAGGTAAACAATGGACGCGAATGCTATAGCGTTTTGGCCTAAGCTAGGTGTACGGTGCGAGTATTTCAGGTGCACCGACAATGAACTGTTTTAGCGACAGACATACATGAATGAAATTCCGTGTAAAGGTATTTGATACAATCATGAATTGACGTCAGAAAGAAAACAGTGGCCCGGAAACAGCATAAATCGAACGAAGTGTCAAAGATGTGTATAGTTTTGCTGCTGTAGTTTTGCTTGTATTTGGAAGAATTAAATTGATGCAGGAAAGCAGGAAATGGGTTTTATGCAAGAATAGCGTTAATACACGTTTTTTCGGGCAATAGCATCTGCAGTGTCCCTCGGGAATGTTGTTGCCCTCGCCCTTCGGGCTCGGGCCAACAACAGTCCCTCGGGACACTGCAGATGTTATTGCCCGCAAAAACGTGTATTAACCCTCTATTGCTCCCTCTTTTTCTTCTATCCTGCTTAAATACATGTTACGCAGCCATTTTACGCTTGCGTAAAACCTTGCTTGTTCTATATTTCCTACAAAATGAATGTTCTTGTTTCATATGGAAATCAGTATGAAATAGTGAAATTGAAATATTTTTTCAAGACTCACATTTTCGAGACACAGCTGTTTCTCTTTCAGTGGAACAATAAATTTATAAATTTTAGAAGATATTATAAGCCGGTAGTATACAGCTGTAACACTTGTAATAAACAAAATATTAATTCCAAAGAGCGTTCAATTTGATTTTTTAATTATCATCTGGATACATCAACATCGTCTTTGAAATTATTTTTACATACCTTCCCAGTAACGTTATCGCTTCCAAATATTGTCCTCTGCAAATATTGTCTGCTAAGTTTTGATAGTTTCTCATTTTCTTTAAAAAACATTTCAACAGTAACAAACAATATGGATCATGCTGAGACGACAAGTTACCCTGCGTCTCATCTGCATCTAAAATGTTTACATACCGGTAGTTAAATCAAATATGTGGCAATGGCGGGGAAAGTGTTAGACTCCTTCCTTTGCTACTGAGACAGAACAAAAATGATCCTTAGGCAATTATATTTTTCCTTACATAAGATATACCAATTAGACACAGTCTGGCTCGTTTTTATAAACTCTACACTATTTGCATATCTTGCATCATTGCCTGTCGACTTCATACTGAGATTAAACATTTGTACAATGTGTTGCGTTTGTAAATTGCATCTCTTCAATCATTTCATTATAAAAGGTTCCATGAGCAGTATAATGTGCAGTGTTATTAATACAGGCTACAGACTCAACGATTGCTGTGTTTCAAGCGAGTTTGATTTCATATATATTTTGTAATACGCCATTTACCAAAGACGCAAACCTATTTCGATTATACAGTAAATCCCTCTAATGCCACCAATCAAAAGAGGCCTAATCTTTGTTCATAAAACCGGTGGTAGTTTAATGTATGACGAAAGTAATGCAGAAAGCTCCCGCAGAAGCTGTCTGCATTACTTTCGTTCTGCATTAAGCAACCACCGACACTCGTATTTATACATTAAGCGGTCACTTTAAAGGGATTCAAATGTAGCTTGCTATCTTATATACAGTCAACGTATAAAGCCCAACTATGGCAACTTTGTTTACCGATTTAAAAATATCAAACCTTACTTTATTGTAAAAAGCATGTTTGCCCCAATTTGGATTCAGTGGAATTTTGACTACATGTACTTCCTATTGCATTAAACTTTTGAGAAACTATTGACCAAGCGTCAGACAGTTTGGATCCTTGCTTGAATTCAAGCTGTTTGCCAAATGAGTCAAGTTGCGCGAAGCGAGAGAAGAAATTACATCTAGAACTGATTACAGTGTTCCCTCCCTACAACGGCCATCTCAATAACGATTCCCTCCTTACAACAACGCAGGTCACCGTTTCCGAAACAACAAGGCTCCAGACACAACTTTTTCCATCGTATTTTCTTTATGCCTCCATCAAACCCTATGTTGTGACCACTCTTTAGAATCGTCACTTTGTGACGATTCTAAAGAGTGGTCACAACATAGGGTTTGATTGAGGCATAACGGTTTTAGTTCTCGAAATACACCTTATCTGGGGATCTGCAAACAAGCTAATTATGTTTGATTTTCCCTCCCTATAACAACTCCCTCTGAACAACACATACAATCTTCGTATCCCAAAGGGTGTCGTTGTAGAGAGGGAGCACTGTATATCACAGTCGTATGGGCGCTGGTACGATTAGCCCCAGGACCCATCTTATTAAAGGCATACAGAAATGGTCGTAAGTTGTAACATAGGCCGATCGCCACTGGGGATTGCGATCGTCGTGTATTAAAATATGATAAATCATGTGGTATGAAGTTAGCTATAAATAGTGAAAGCTACAATGCTGGATACATTTAGACAATGCGAGTCGTAAATATTGAATTCTTATTATTTTGAAGTATGTTTTCAGTAGGACTGTGCCAATTTGTTTACATTCTTTTATTTCATATCAACGAGGTACACTGCTGTACAAGTTGGAAATAAAGTTCTGTTAGTTTAGTTTAAACATATTTATTTAAGACATTACAGGGTTCCAAAAGTTTCTATATAATGCTTGAGGATTTGATCAAAAGCAGCATGCTTATTGAGATTCTCTTTTGTCATATTTTACATTGAAAAGGTGTACATTTTATATAAGTTATAACACAACGCAAGTATTTTGACAAAACGTATTCAGAAAGAAATATATGTTGACGATAGCTCAATTGATAACACCTGTACCTTCTTTTGATAGGTCCGGTGGATGTATGCATTATAATAACATGATTAGAATAACATTAGCTAAAGGTGTTGATAGATCATCAACACGTTATCATAAGTACTTTCATCGTATAATACAGAACTATCCGGACTGTTGGAAATGTTCCGAAATGTGCCAAAATAATACAAGGGTATGTTATGTTGTAAGCCTCGTTTTCGTTTAGGTATTTACCTGATGAAAATCAGAACAACATCGACACTACTAGTATGTCAATACAAAGTTATTATTAACCCTTTCGGTGCCAGCAATGCCGTCTGCTGGGCACAGTTTCGTTTATTTTTAGTGAAAGTGTGTGCATTTCTTCCATTTTTTTTTAATAAAACAGTAAACAGAGTGTCAAACAGTTGGATCCTGATGAGACGCCGAGTTACTCGGCGTCTCATCTGGATCCAAACTGTTTGCATGTGATATCATAAACCCGTCATTGTGGCACGGAAGGGGTTAATGCTAAAACCAGTATGATAACATTACTGTTTATATCAACTAGTGCGACTTCTTCTCCTATTAGTACTATCACATCTTCAAATATATTTAAAAAGCCTCTGAAGAGAACACCAAAATAGTTTTATTCCGAGTGTGAGACAGGAGATAGCTTTATGCCGGACGGAAGTTATGTGAAAAGCACCCAGGGGATATTTCTGCATTACTTTCGTCCTACAACAAGAAAACACCTGCCTTTAAAGTCTCCCGTGTATGTTCGTTTAGTGATCACATTAGAGAGCTCATAATGTGTTAATTATACTGTATTACTGTATTCTACTAGGGATCGGTTTTACTAAAGATCATGCTACTGAAGTTATCGTAGGTTTTACTAAAGATCATGCTACTGAAGTTATCGTAGGTTTTACTAAAGATCATGCTACTGAAGTTATCGTAAGTTCTAAGGCACGACGGTCACAGCTGGATCGCAAAGCGATTGTCGTAAAATTAGTACTTAAGATCAAATTGATCGCACGTTATTTAGTAAAACTGACCCCAGTACTATTGTTACAGCTGTCACTTTAGCTCTTGCATATGGACATCATATTGATATTGTCCTTAATAATCATACCAATCAAAAATGATGGCTCCACATCCGTTAATATAATTTCATAGGTATTATCCAGTAAATGCAAGTTTAGCTGGTGGCTGCTTAATGCAGGGTTGTAGTAATGCAGAGAGGAGCTTTCTGCATGATTTTCACCCTGCTTTAAGCTGGCACCTATATGGTGTTTATAGTGTATATTGTTAATATTCAACCTTCTTAACTTGTTGTTGTACAATAATGATTTGCTTAAGCGTTTCTGATACAGTATCATTGACAAATCTGCATCGTTACTTAATTTATTTTTTTCTGTAAGATACGTTTACTAAACCGCTTTTTGTATGTTGTTTTGTTGATATTGTTATTGTTTATGTTATTATTGTTGTTGTTGTTGTTGATGATGATGATAATGATGATGATGATCGTGATGATGATGATGATGACGATGATGATGATTATGATGATAATGATGATATTTCATATGTGAGCAAATAGCATAAACTCCATTTCAGATGTCAGTGTCTCGTATGTACTCCTACCTATACAGAAACAGTGGGCCGTGGTGTGTTTATGCTGAAGAAGCTCAATGTATACTGAGTTATATAGTCTAAGATGATTTACCCATTTGCATATCTTTTACTACACAGATGGATGTTATTAATCGTCTATGCTCAGATTGATAAGCTTGACATAACCAGTTTCCTCACATCAAAATGTACCATGAGTATCGTCGAGTCGACTGTTATGGGCAGATTCGTCGTATATGTAGGTGTTTATCAATTGATATAGCTGCCTACGTGTTCTACTGGATAGCTGTTAAAGAATTCAACGTTTGATGTGACTGTCCGTTGTTTGTTGCATCGCTTGCCTGAAATTAATGGGCTACTTTTTCTCTTTCTGGGATATCCATTACTTTAGTAGAACTTATACCTCACGGCGGAAATATACGGGAATTCACTTTTTAGGGTTTCGGCTTTTGCCGAAATCCTTATAAAATGGATTGCGACTCAAACTATGGCGGAAAACCCTATTGCACGAGCGCTACCTAGCGGGAATCCCCCTAAGAGAATACGCGCATGTGCAGTGCTTGGCTTACAATCCGGTTCCGGAATCTTACAAAATATTTATAATGAAATATGGAAGGTGGATCCATTAGCAAACAGAGCAGACCCTGAATCTATGGGAGCGAGCTGTCTGATCTGGGTCGAATCTATTTGCAGATACATGAAAACAAGTTTATATGGGGAAATTAAGGGTTAAATAGACTTCTTCTGTTCTTTACGTCCTTTACAGTATAAAGGTTACAGCGCACTGGTGGTCAGTAGTGCAGGGCAACTGTTACATCATGCTAAAATCTCTAGAGGTCATACGCTTAACTCTTTGCACGCTAGCGGCGAAACTGTGATTACCTATGCAAACAGTTTGGATCCAGATGAGAGGCCACATAATTCTGCGTCTCATCAGGATCCAAACTGTTTGTCATCTTGGTCATATTTTTGCATAAAATGAAAGAAAGTTTATTGAAGAATTGAAGCAGACGTCAATTGTTGCAAACGAAACATCACTCAGCATTATAAGGATTAAGCAAGCTGTAGAAATCTGTAATATCGTCTGCTTCAGGTTTGTCATCATTTGAATTTCTAAAAGATCAGTTTTAGGCATTTTGACCTAAGGCAAAATTGTCACAAGTTGTAAACAGTTTAGATTTTGGTCAGACAGTTACTTGGTATTAGATCTGAATCCAAACAGGGTGTCCCACTTTGCCAGCCTTTATTGTTTAAGTAGCTTGGATGGTAGTATTAACAATTACTATTAAAAGGAAACAAGGGTTTTTGTATCCTTTATATTATTGAAAAATCATTAAAATGAAAAAAAGGAGAAAGGCAAACAAAATGAGACAAAGCACTTCTTATCTTTTAATTTATATACATTTCATCATTTATTGATTTACGTGTCAGGCTTATAGTATCTTATAGTATCTTATAGTAATGTATGTAATTTATTTCTAATTCATATCATTTATTTCTATGACGCCGGTTACTGATCAGGGTCTGTAGTGTTTACTACAGCACTAACTGTAATTTGCATGTATGACTATAATTTATTTTTAATTATATCATTTATTGATATACTTGTTACATGTATGATGCTGCAAATAGCAAAGACCCTGGCCAGTTGTGGTAACTGATCGGGGTATGTATTGTTTGCAGCACAGACTCACAAATTGACCCTGAACAGATTCACACTCGCAATCTCCTCAGGAAGAAGTAAGAAAATACAACACAATCACACAAAAAGACAAGGTATAGGCATGGATAAACTATTAAGGGTCTTTTCTGTTTGCAAAAGCACAGAAATGCTTATTTTGCTCAGACAAATTGTACCCGATATGGAACCCTGAAATCGTCTTCACTATATAATATAAAGTGAAACAATATTATGTGTCTAACAACCCATATACCAATGGGAGGTTTTACTTCAAATTTTCACCCATGATAAGCTGTCAACCTTAATGTGAATATTTTCTTAAAGAATGTAATTATTGCTCTGACCATTTTACCAGAGTTATGGGACTCTGAAATTTTCTTCACTGTATAACACATAGTCAAAAGTGCTTGATATAGAGACACTATTGTTAGGGGGAGTGGTGCATCAGAAACAATTTTCTAGTTAATTTTGTTTTCCCTGTTGTATCCTGCCATGCTAAGTTGAAATATATTTGTTACTTTATAAGTTGTCATATTGTTAATATCACCCCACAGTATATTTGGCAATTATTGTGTAGGGTATTTAGAATCATAAGGAATATGTCTAAAATTGGTGGAAGTGTATATATGGATAAGTGAATGATGCTTGCTAATTACTGTTATGGTCCACCAGATAGTAGCAGAAGTATGACCCTTACTTTCAAATAATGCAGTGATGGCTCTATACTACATTAAACATCAATTTTGGCTCTATTGGCACAAAGTGGCAAGTTGAGCTATTGGAATCGCACTGTGTGTGACATGTTCATAAAACAATTCTTGAAATGTCTTCCAAACTACTGACATGTATTTCAGAAAAATCCACAGCAAACAATCAATATAATAAATATATATTATGTCCGAAACATTCAGTACTGTCAGTACTTTGATTTATATTTGTAAACGATGTGTTTGCGTGCAATCAAATGTTTGCAACACTTATACTCAATTTTGTTTTTTGAACAGAAAAGACACGTAGTAGTTCCTACCTATATTTCGTGTTTACTGTCCGGCTTGTGTGAATGTTATTTACGAGACGAATGACTACTGGTGTGTAACAGACTGTACCGTCCTTCACTCTTACCTTAAACTATACCGTCCTTCACTCCTACTTAAACTATACCGTCCTTCACTCCTCCTTAAACTATACCGTCCTTCACTCCTATTTAAATTATACCGTCCTTCACTCCTACTTAAACTACACCGTCCTTCAATCCTACTTAAACTATACCGTCCTTCAGTTGTTCTTAAACTGTATCGTCCTTCACACTCCTACTTAAACTATACCGTCCTTCACTCATACTTAAACTATACCGTCCTTCACTCCTACTTAACTATCCCTTCTTTCACCAATACTCTCGTCATTCACATCTACCTCCAAACGTAACACTATTTCGTCCCTCATTCCAATCCTCGTCCTTCACCCCAACTACAGCTATGACACAATCTCGTCCTTCACCCAAACCAAACTCTCGTCCTTCAAATGTACTTCCACCTGCAATACTACCTCGTCCTTCACCCTTACTTCCATCTGTAACGCAATATTGCCTTTCATCCGTACTTCCAACTGTAATGTTATCTCCTCGTTTACGCCTACGTCCAACTGTAACATTTTCTCGTCTTTCAACCCTACTTCCGACGGTATCATTCTTATCACCATCCGAGAAATTTATTTGAAAAAGGGATAGTTTCTATTAAAATGTCCTGAGTAAAATAATTATTATTCTGCTTGATTAATGTTGAACAAAAAAAGTTTTTAGAAATTTTAGTAAATGCAATTATTGCTTTGCAGATTAATACGACTGAAAAAATATGGAATATACTTATTATTAAAGTGAGTGTATGTGTGTGTGTGTGTGTGTGTGAGGGGGGGGGGGTAATCACGGAGTGACACAGAACTGCTAAACTACGTTCGTGAACAAAGAAATGCGGTATACTATAAGAAATAGTACAGCCCGCTTCTGGCCTAATTGCATTATATAGTGACTTACCAGACTGCCCGAAAATAGCTTAAGCTATTTTCGGGCTGACTTGTAAATCACTATAATGCAATAAGGCCCTCAGTGGGCTGTACTATTTCTTATATAATGCCATTCACCCTTAATTCCAACTGTAACACTGTCTGATAATTCACCTCCGCCCTTAATTCCAACACTGACACTATGTATTGCCCTTCGCACCTACTTCCATCTGTAACACTAGCCCCTGTCAATACTTAATTCCAACAGTAACACTATCTGGACATTCATCCTTAAATTCCAAATGTAACACTATCTGGTCATATATCCATACTCCCAAAATCACATCGACATCAAAAATTGAAACACTATCTGCCCATTCAACCCGACCTCGAACTGTAACAGCATATTACCCTTCACCCCTACTTCCTATTGGAACACTATCTCTACATTCACATCTACCCCCAAGTATTAAACTATCCCACCATTCACCACTACTTCAAACTGTAACACGTTTTCGTCCTACACCCATTCTTCCATCTGTAACAATGTATGGCCCCTCAGAAATATACTGTTAAAGATAAGATATCAAAAATAGCATCAGCCAGTTTAGTTATGTTTATTTTTATTTTTACGAACTTTATGTCCAGCACATGTACACAACACCATCCTAGCTCGGTGGCTGTGCTATTGCACGCGCTTCTTAAGATACAATTAGAGCTCAGTCCGCTCTGTATAGTCGTACTACATGCACTATCGTAGTCGCTATCAATAACTATATAATACGTTATGTAATACCTTTTGTTTTTTGTTTATGGATAAAGGAAGATCTGCTTTCGTTGGAGTATTTATGTTTTGAAATATGATGTCATGTTTGAGTGATCTTGCATACAAGTACAAGAACCCCTCTAATGCAACCACTTAAGACATAAACATGGTTTTCTTTATAAGCAGCTGGTTACTAAATGCAGGACAAAAGTTATTACTTTTGTCCTGCATTAAGCTACCACTTTTAGGTGGTCGCATTAGAGGGGTTTTAGTGTATACTGTTCGATAGATAATACCACAATTCACATAACCAGCATCAGGGAGAACGACGGATCTGAAGAATATAACGGGCAGCAGAATATCATGTTAAGAAGGGGATATAGTTATAGCATCATTTTCCTTGGTTTACTATGAACATTTTGTACATTCACTTATAAAGTAAGTTTTCTCGTAATACTCGAAGTGGTCAAAATACGTTTCCATAGTTCAAACAGTTGAATATGTGAGTGATTTACTCGAGGCTCATTTAAAGTAATCAGTCGGCAATGTGTTATACATATCCTTAGTTATCTATTCCCATATAGACCATGTTAGACCCAATCTCTTTGAATAAATCTACCGAAAAGGAGCATAGAAAAGGAAAAGTGTACAATTGTGTAGTTTTTAAACAATTGTGATAAAAAGAGCATTAAAACTTTTGCTGTTGTGGGACAAATGTTCTATTTATCACAATGGTTTCAATTAATGACTTTTACAGAGGCTTCAAAGGGCGTCAGTTATCAATGACTGACACTTATGTAAATTCAACAGTGTAATACATGGTGACATGAAAGGGAAATAAAGTGAAAATCAGTGTAAGTTATTTTAATGAAACAGAATAAAGACTTTTCTAGACAGGAGTACAGTAAAACCCTCTATAACGGCCACTAAAATGTGTTAATTCGTTAATTAGTTGGTATTTAGGGCAGGTGGCTGCTTAAAGCAAGATGAAAGTAAAACAGAACGCTCCTATAGGAGCGTTCTGTTTTACTTTCACCTTGCTTTAAGCAGCAGCCTGCATTTAACACAAAATACTTGATGTAATCTAGTGACCGTTATAGAGAGGTTTTACTGTAGTTACATATGCACTAACTACAGTAACCCTCATCGAGATTTGAAACAAATGTTACAGTAAAACCTCTCAATAACGGCCACTAAATTATGTTAATAAGTTTGTATTTAGGAGCGTTCTGTTTTACTTTCACATTGCTTTAAGCAGCCACCTGTCTTTAACACAAAAATAATTGATGTAATTTAGTGACCGTTATAGAGAGGTTTTACTGTATCTACTCTGTTTGGATCTGCTGCAGTTCTGACTATATCCCAATTGATCAATGTTTTGCAAATCTATTGACCGAGTACCAAACAGCTTGCATATGTTCAAGCTGTTAGTAGATACGAGTTAAGTTGTAAATTATGGACAAGTGTTATTAGTATCAATATGTGTAGTTTAACAGTATAAACGCGCTAAAGACTATGTTTTATGTTTTGTAAATGTTCTACAAATGTCATTTGTTATTAACAGCTTTGCCCTTTTTTCTGAGTACCAGAGCGACATGTATACAATTAGGAATTGGTTTGAAAATGTCAAGCGTCTCACCAGCACAATGCTGAAGGTAACTTTCAGAGCACTCGATAACGACGGCAGCCTTGGGGTATAAGGGACAATTATAAAAGGCAGACAAAGAATTAATGGGTCCTGATGTTTGCCAGCTGATAACCAGGAAATATGCAACTGTCTTAACCCTTTCCATGTTTGAAGATTCATGTAAGAAACACTGATACCATGAATATTAATCAGATTAATTTTGATAAGGACAAATGAACACAAGACATTTTGGTTCAGGCAGACACCGCCGAATCAGATCTATAGAATACCATAAGCAAATCGTCTGATTTGGGTCTACTCTGTTTGAAAACGCGTGAAAATGCGTTTAATTGAACGAAAGCGTTAATTACATCGTATCGCTTATTATGTGTTATTAGGACAAACGTAATAAACTGAGGCGTCATTTCGAGGGCTTGGTGCAAAACTATTCTAACTCCTTCACTAAAGTGAAGGAGTTAGAATAGTTTTCCACCAAGCCCTCGATTTGTAATAGTGTACACAGTGTTCCTCATTCCGTGGTGTTAAAAAAACATTAACTTAAAAACGTACATTTGTAATTACTGAATGCACTTTTTGTTCTTATTGAATTGACCTAACTGCTTTTCCATTTATAGTTAACTCTTTACGTCATGGATATCAATATTCATTTATAGACATAATGCTTTTATTGATACCAGTGCGATTATAATTTAAAATAGCACATGAACACAAGATGGTTTGGCAAGGATAAGGACTGTAGCATCAGATTTATATTATTTTATAACAGAGTAGGCCCTGAACAGGCGTATCCTAAAGGAGCTGTCTGATCGGGCCCTACGTTGTTTTTAGGGCGTACAAAGCGTATATGTGGAGTAAATGGTTAAAATGGCATATACAGTAAAACCTCTCTATAACGGCCACTATATTACATTAAGTGTTTTGGGTTAAAGGCAGGTGGCTCCTATAGGAGCGTTCCGTTTTACTTTCACCTTGATTTAAGAAGCCACTTGCCCTAAATACCAACTAATTAACACAATTCATTGGCCGTTACAGAGAGATTTTACTGTATACTAGTTTCAGCTTCAACACTATTTAAAATGTGTGGCATCGATAAGAAACAGTTTCTCCGGAATATCAGATCAGTTAAGTTCACACAAGACATGATCAAAGTCATTTTTCTTCGACATGTACCTAAGTATAAGTAATCAACAATCATATAGATACCAGTATAACGTTATACACAATTGAAATACTTTGCAGTTCAAACGGGGGGTTCGGACAATAGTAGAACATGTGTGTTCACCTTTCAAATCTAGTCTTTAAATTAATGTACTGTGTATCAATCTATTATATGAAATACTATACTGATGTAAATTAAATTTGTTGTAGATGTTTCTGCCTCCTACTCTTAAATTTACTTTTTTTTCTCGGAAGCATGTTGTTATTCTATGATACAACATTGCAAGCGGGTCGTAAAACTGAAATAATACTGCTGTTAAGAATGTGTTTCAGACATGCAATTTGGAGAAGATTAATCAATTATGTGCAATTTTGGTTAAAAGCTTTTCTAAATCAACACTATATACAGATTATAAGGTGCGACCACAAAACTAGCACGAATGTACTAGACTATCGCAGTAAATATAATTGACATATATAAGAGTAATGTTATCAAATTATCCTGGTGTATACACTACATGTATTTAGAGAAAGATGATGCTATAAAATCATAACGCAACATTCGAGATCTAAGTCAAGAAAGTACTGATTCAATAATTCATCAAATGTGATAAATTTGAACAGAGGTCCGGAAAAGATGCGTAAGTTAAACATTTTCAAGAATAACTCCTTTATATCTTCACCAACCCGATTTTTTACCACTCGTTAGAATCGTCTCTACGAGACAATTTTAGCACTTGAGTACGAACGTGTATCTGTTGTTCTATTTAAACATTGAATTTGGACACATTCGAGCATGGTATTTAGACATAATGGTGTTCATGAAAATTACTTATGATATTCACACGTGAGTCAACATGTATTTCATAATGGGAAGCAAATATTTTGAAAAAAGGAAATAATGCTTAGAGCTTAGACAACGATGAACATAATTGATTATTGTTTTGAATTTACAAGCAGCAGCTGTCTTAAACACTTTCTGCAAAATGGATAATCTACAGTCAAATCAAATTGGTCGTTCCATTAAAATTACTTAAATTGGTGATTGACAGACGGGGTGAATGGTTAGGTGAATGTGCGTCGACGTTTAGTGGATGGGTCGATGGATGGATGGATGGATGGAGGATGGATGGATGGAGGATATATGGATTGAGGATGGATGGAGGATGAGTGGGATTTATCGTTGATTAATCCTTTGAATTCGAGAAACGGATGCATTGCCATTTGCAAATATTGTAGATCCAGATAAGTTGAATGCTATATAAGCCTTATGACCAGGGTCTGCACTGTTTGCCATACAAAATAATCTCTCAAAATTTATCTTTATAGTGTATGGATATTAAACAACGGTGGACTATTCTACTCTGACAATTTAGCGTAGAAAAAGTAAAGAGTACAAGGATCGTAGAATACAGAAACAATGAAGAAGTAATGATCTTTCGAAAAAAACAACATGTTTCATAACATTTAGTGTGGAGCAACTGGCGTCTTATAGGTCAGCACCGCGTAGGTATATGTACCCACTGTGTCCAAACTATAGGTCCACTGGAGAAACTGACTTCTTAGTGGTCAGAATCACGGTGGTAAGTGTAACCACTGTTTACAAACTATAAGTCCAATGGACTAAATGGCTTCTTAGTGGTCAGCTGATTTGTCCACACCGTACAGGTAAGTGTACTCATTGTGAACAACACACATGCATATTGGAGAAATTGATGTTGTAGTGGTCAGCTCCATGTGGGTATGATCACCCTTTGTGTCCAAACTATGTGTCTACTAGACCAAATGGCGTCTGATTTGTCCGCACCGTACATGTAAGTGTACTCATTGTGAACAACGCACATGCATATTGGAGAAAATAATGTGGTAGTGGTCAGCACCACGTAGGTTTATGTACTCATTGTCTCCAAACCAAAGGTCTACTGATCCAACTGGCATCTTACTGGTCAGCACCACGTAGGTATGTGTACCCAATGTTTCTAAACCACAGGTCTGTTGGACTGGACAAAATGACGTTTTAGTGGTCAGCACTTTGAGAGTATATGTGTCCACTATATCAAAACCATATGTCTATTGTAAAGTACATTAGACCATATCTTAAGCGACCTTATACTAATTGGACACATGCGACTTCAAAAGCATGTGGTTGCTTAATACCGGACAAACGTAATGCAGTTTCTCCTATGGGAGCTTTCTTCATTACTTTTGACCTGTATTAATCTGCCTTACAGTCAATTATTAGATCTCCTTGTGATGGCCGCTTAAGGCAGGTTCTGCCGCACTTAATGAGACGCTTCTTGTAAATTTTATTCTGTTATCCGCGACTTAAGTCGTATTTGCAAACCATTTGGACATGGATGAGTCGCCGATTAACCCGTCTCATCAGGTTCCAAGTTATTTGACATTTTGTCAATAGTTTCTCTAAAACCTGTGTCGCAGCACTTGATCAATATTGTCTCAAAAGATTGATCAAATCGAAAGTAGTCAAAACGTAACTGATCCACATTTGAGCAAATATTATTTTTTCACAGCTTGTTATGGGTTAACCCTTTCCTTCATATGGACGCATTTTCTCGCCTTTGTAAACAGAGTAGAACCAAATCAGATTATCTTATAGAAGCCGTCTGATCCGGCTCGGCCCTTTATTGCTTTCGGAATAACAATAGATCTGACTTTACAGTGTCAGCCAAAACAAAACCAGCTGTTTACATATGCCATTATAAAAATACTGCTAATAAATATTCAATGGCGTCATTTTTTCTTCAGTGATGTCATGGTGTTTTTAAATGAATAATTAGCTGCCAGGTAACGGATTAATCCGTTCACTGCCAATGTCGCATCTGTGATTTCCTATGCAATCAGTTTGGACCCAGATCCGACGCCGAGTAACTCGGCGTCTCATCAGGGATCCAAACTGTTTGTTACTGCTACTATTTTATGAACCAAATATAAAGAAAAAATTAAAGCTGAAAATTGTAGCAGACAACTAGGTTTGCAGACGACAAAAGTTGGCCGCAAACGATTTAATCCTTCTCCGGCTCTCCGCGGCCTGTGGATTCAGATGAAACGACGTCATATCAAGATTTCAAATACAGTAGAACCTGTCTTAAGCGACCGTCAAAGAGAAGTCTAATTATGGATCTGTGAAGCAGGTGTCCGCTAAATGCAGGTGAAAAACAATGTAGGACCTTCTTATAAGGGCTCTCTCTATTACTTCTCCTGTATCAAGCAACCACTTGTTGATTTGAAAATCCTTTGTTCAATGAATGTGTGACCGCTTAAGACAGGTTCTATTGTACTACCGATTCGATTAAGCATTTGAAAATCTATTAATCGAGTGGCAAAAAGATTTGTTCTAATGAGATGCATAGTTATTCGGCGTCTAAACCCTTTCCCTGTTCTGTGTTTATTCCAAATTTCAATACCTACTGAATAATCATGGACAAAATAGTTCTAATACAATAGGGAAGGTGGGGCAGTGTAGCCGTTTTAGAAAGTAAAGAAATATATATTTCAAGTTCCACTAGCAAACACATCAGACCCTAATCAGACGGATCCTATAGGTGCCGTCTGATCAGGATCTACTCTGTTTGCAAAGGCGTGAAAACATGTTTATACGAGAAAAGCATTGATGTAAACATCAAAGGGTGCCATTATAAAGAGCAGCCATGCTGGCTTTGTTTAAATCTATTGTGAAACAAAAATGCTCAGAATATGAGTGATCATGATACTTATATTCTGCACTAACCCTTTCAATGAAGATATAACTTGTCTGCTATTGAAATAGTGTTAACATAAATGAAGACAAATGAAAGATTTTTACATGAAAATATACACTGATTGACATTATTTTGATATTATCATGCAATCATTCAAAGACTTAGTTCAGCATATTGCTGTTAGAATTACTACAGACAGAAGTATGATTTCAGACACCCTTTCAAACAATTAAATAATTATACTTAAAACAACTAAATAATGAGTTTGTCCAAAGCTTTTCAATACTGTGAATTTAATATATATGGAAAAATAGTCAAACAGGGAGAGCCACACACGGAATGACACCGCATCAAACACCATCTAACGAGAAACGATAAAGCCACAAGACAAAACATAACAGGACGCATATCAAGACGAAACACATTAAACATTAAGCATATTAAAAAACAAAATTGACCGTAGGGTTAAAGCAGGAGTGCCGCCTTGGAACGGTCAGCAGCCAAAAGCAATAAAAAAAATTAAGAAATGAATCAAATACCGAAATAGTTTAAATTGTAGTTTGATAGATAATTAGCGGATCAGTCATTATAAAAGAATAGTATCATTTTCATTGAAAAATCTCATTCATATATTAATAAACTCTGATAAGATAAGCTTAATATAACACACCTATTTGCAACACATCTGGAGTGGAAAAAAATGGTTTAAAATGCCATACGTGGCACTAAGCATGGTCGAATTCTCATTACGCGACATTAAGATATCTCCAATTATGGTCCCAATGTGCTCTATTTTTCACATTTTATACAATAACATACTTAAATTTAATTAATCAATACTTAAAAACTAAAAGGAAGTCTTAAATAAAATGGTTTAAAATGCCATACGTGGAACTAAGCAAGGTCGAATGCTAATTACACGACATTAAGATATATCCAATTCAGGTCTGAATGTATTCCATTTTTCACATTTTATACAATAACGTACACAAATGTAATTAATCACTACATCAAAACTAAAAGAATGTCGTAACATATAGCTGAGTTTCTTTAAATTTTGATAAATAGACATTCTGTAAATATTGGGCGGAAAATTTATTGAAGTGCGTGTGATTTTCATGAAATGTGATTATTATGTGCATACGTTCCAATAGACGAATTTCAGCGTCACCGTATTACGGTGCAATAGACTCAGCCTTTCTGACTAGTGACTGGTAATCAACTAAAACATTCATTTATACACCGTAATGTATAGATTTTTTACTCTTAATTGGGCCAAACTTTACAAAGCAAATATACGTTATACCTAAACTGTCAATTAATCCGCATTCAACCAAAAACTGCACACTGGACTGTGCATTTACTGAAAAAATGTAATACTTTCCAAGACCTTGAGGCAAGCCTATTGCACCGGAAATTCGAAAGGATCGGCTTTTTAGTATCAATAATGCATTCATTTCTTTTAATGCAATAATAACAAACACATGCTGAATTTTATTTCATTACTTCTGATGTTATTTACATTCTTAATCGACCAGTACATACAATTTACATTGCTCAAACAAATAACTTTCATTTTTTCAACGGTACAGAAATGACTGCTCCTCCCATTAGCTGAACATTTCGTAAGCCCATAGAGGCGCCGCGCTAAATGAGCGGGTGCCGATGAAGGGAAGTGTTAACTGGATCTAGGCTGTCTACAAATGCGAGTCATGTCGACAATAGTGGAAAGAGGGTTTCTCAGTAAAGCGATATAAAATAATATAATTAAATTGTGCAGATAACACGTATGGTGGACTACATTATGGGATTCTTTCAACCTTTAGCCTGCTGAGCAAATTATTTTTAATGAATTTTTCACCACCTACATTTTCAAAATGCAAGCTATAACCAATTTGTCTACCAAAATGTAATCAGTGTGTCAAACAGTTTGGATCCTGATGAAACACCGAGTTATTCGGCATCTCATCTGGATCCAAACGGTCTGCATAGGTATTCACTCCTCCGCCTATAGCAGGCTAAATGTTAAAAGGTTGATATTTGGAAAATGGTTCGTCTTTAAAACTTACGAGAGCATGTGTTTTGCAAGGTGATACATGTACCTACCCTAATAATTCAGCTGCACGATTTAGGTTCCCTATCCCCCTCCAATACCGTATAAAGATATGCCTGATCAAATTTCGATGTGGTGCAAATTTGATAATAGTAAAACCCTCTAAACCGGAATTCTAGTAGAAAGGAATTTAGGATACTTTTAGACAGGTTGCTTCTTAATAAAGGAGCTTTCTGCACGACTTTCACCCGGATTTAAGCAGACACCTGTCTCCAATACGGATATGTATACTACACTTAACGCCAGGTTTAGAGAAGGTTTACTGTACCTTCAAATCGATGGATATTTTGAGAAGCTATGGGCCAAGGTTTGTGATACACACATTTGACAAACTTGACATAGCGTAAAATAGCTTGGATTCTGATGAGACGCCGAGTTACATGTTATGACGTCTCATCTGTATTAAATGTATTTACAAATACGATTCGTGACGGAATAAGTAATGGTATGTATTTTCTTAGGTCCAAAACATAGTGCACCAGAGTTATCTGTAACATTTGATACATTATCTGTTCTGTATCTAAAATGCATCAGTTCAACAGTTGGAACAGAATGGAACTAAATACTTAACTTGCGGCTTCCGTAGTACTCAAATTGCCATGTGCAGCTGTGCTAGGAAAATTTCAATATTGTTCTTATTTGATTTCCAGAAAAAGGTCAATTTCGAATATTATCAAACAATTAAAGATGGTTTGTAATGATATTATAACATATTGTAATGGTATTAAAAAGCCTTCGTTTTCTCATTGTATGAGATTAATTTGTATGCAATTTAATGAATTATGAAGCATCTGATGCCTAGTTTGTATATATGGAATATGTTTGTCTTTAGATAATTAAAACATAAAATTCTGCCATGAATTCGATACTTCGAAGTTTAAGTAATGGGGAATTATTGAGAACGTTTAAAGCAGGTGGCTGCTTAATTCAGGGTTAAAGGCGTGCATAAAGCCCCTTGCTGAACTTTCTCTGTGACTTTCACCCTGCATTTAAGCAGCAATCTCTCTAAAGGATCGATAATGATACGTATTTTAGTGCTCGTACAATCGAGATTTTACTGTGCAAACAATTAATTGTCTTGATAAGTCGTGGTTGATGACGTACGAATATGTACATATACATAAATATAGAACGAACGGTTCTGTACAGATGTAGTCACACCAATAAGAGAATGGCTAGTGCAATCTTACGGGCTATTTTAATTTGGGCATTTATTATTTGTACCCACGAAATGCCATCTGACGTCTTTAGTCAATATGGTTTCGAAGTGTTTGATAGGTCTTCTCGTAAAGACATGCTCTACGAGTTCTTAGCTAATGTGAATCTATCTTCTCAGAGTCAACTGATACATGAGCAAATTCGGCATTGCCCGTACATTAATATGTGCACGTTTGAACTTGGGTTACCAGAGCCCATGCAGTTACATGGGTTACCATCTGTAAACTACTGTTGCTGGGAGTGCAAATGTAAGGCCGAGTGCGGCCAGTTTGCAGACTGTTGTCCGGACATAATTCCTCACAACTATTTCGTTAGTAAAGCAAGCAATTCGGGGACGTTGACATGTATACAAACTAGTCTAAAATTAGACGTACACGAGGGAGTGTATGGTGTCAATACGTGTCCTGACGACAGCCTAAATTCTGGTTGCATCCAATCTAATGAACAGTATAATGAGGCAAACGTTTCTGACGACTTTCCTGTGACTGATACAGAAACTAATTTGACATACAGGAACGAAAAATGTGCTCTTTGCAATAATGTTTTGGAGGAAAACATGTCTAAGTGGTTACCAAACATCTGGTGTGAATCACTGGAACTTTACCGGGACCTTTCACGCGAACCTTCACTCGTGTCTGGCGTGTATAAAATGCACACTTGCAACGTCTATTACAAACCAAGTTTACCGAATCCAAAACGGTGCTTGGTATTGCAGTCAAAGTGTAATGCTACTGGTCGATGGTACGCTAGTGATGCCTTTGTAGAATGGGCTTGTTCTACATATATTTCCCCGGTAATGGCAAATAACACACTTTACAGAAATGTATTTTGTGCGTTATGTAATGGTATCATTGGCATTCAATATGTTTGTTCAAAGCACGGTTTCAACGACAAAGGTGTGGTTAATCCAGAATCGTTCTCGGCCTTGCTATCCATTAGAAATTCACCCCCTGAAGTAAATTTCTGTCCATACGGATTCATTGTCAACCCTAAAACGGTAAGAGATAACGCTTACATTAAATATACCGTAGACGTGATTACGTACGTGAAATGCTGCTAAATTAAACGTTAAGTACCTGAACATACCATGAAAAATATGTAACTTTAATATTTCAGAAAAGGACATCATTGCAGTAGAATAACAATATGAAGACTGGTAAGGGTCTACACTGTTAACAGCGATTAAACCCAACATAAACTCTGATGGTCTCAGTTTAGACCATACCTCAGTCGTCGTCTCTTACCCACGATCATTTTTTGTCAACATTTATCACATAGCCATGTACACGTATTTTTGTAACTTTGTTTATTTACGTGAATATGTTTATTTCAGCGTTCCTGTCACAGGGCATATTGCTCGCTGTTAAGAAAACTGGTAAACAACGTATGTGAAGTAGTTGTAACACTCACTGACCTATTCAAATACAAGTTCAGTCTGAGGGTACTTCCAAAATCAAATTTATCACTTGCAAAAGCCTTCGAAATATACATGTTAATTATTCAACGGTTCACAAGCACTTTCTATGAGTTCAACACATCTTATGATGACTGGCATTTCCTATATTACCAAATATACACAGTAAGTGATTCTCAGCAGTCTTATGAACAACTCACTGACAATACAACTGTGAATTTCTTCGACATATCGATGATATTTCGGTACCTAGGACAACAAAATCCTGAAGAAATCCGACAATTGTTCATTGAAACAATGAATAACAAAACATTTTGGATCGAAATTTCTGAAAATGAAACTCTTTATTTTGAATCGTTTGTTCGTGACGAATCTGAAAATGCGACTGCAAAACTTCGACTTGATGAATACACCAACGAAACCCCTTGTGAAAAACTTTACCCGTTTTCTTCAATCAGATTATGGAAATCGAAAGCCTGGTTTAATAACTTAACTCGTTCTTTTACGGTTCCTATGTTTTCAGGTACCAAGTGTGATACTCAAAATACGTTATCCATTCTTCATCATAATGACTGTCCATTCGTTTCAATCGCGTTGGATGACATGCCCTGGACGGACACAATCGTTGGTATCACATTTGTAAACACTAGTGTTTCGCTGAGCCTGTATGAGTTCATCTATCCAAACACTGTCCTGGATACTATAAGTGTTTGTGCAGATATCTATTTTCAACTGCAGTCAACGTCAGAAGCTAATGTAATTTCCGACCACGGATACTGCATTATTTCCTATGTAGCTTGGTACGCTTTCCTTGCAATCTTTGCCTTGGCCATGTGAAGTCTTCTGTCATTCCTATAGTGGTACTGGTTGCACAATCAACTTGTAAATAGTGCAGACCCTG
Organism: Azorinus chamasolen; assembly: GCA_963576725.1. Lineage (NCBI taxonomy): Eukaryota > Metazoa > Mollusca > Bivalvia > Cardiida > Solecurtidae > Azorinus > Azorinus chamasolen. Next base: position 62,306,708 of record OY755237.1, read on the forward strand.
ATGAGACAGCTCCTGCAGGAGCTGTCTTATCTGGGTCTTCACTATTTACAGGTAGGTGTATTGACGCGAATAGCAAGCGAAGGGTTAACTCTTTACCTCATAGAAACGAAGCCTTCCCACGCCTTTACACACAGAGTATACTAAGATGAAACGACTGATATAGGAACCGTCTGATCCAGGTCTGCTATGTTTGGTTATGATATACTATAGCTATGGTGATACAGTTTCTGTCAAGATAACTGTTTTCTTGTTTATAATGCAGTTATAGCTAATTAATACACATACAGTCATTATGTCTTAATAAATATTCTGGAAATGAAGGGTTAATATCGTATGATGAAATGGCACTGAAGTGGGAAAGTGATGGTTTATTTGCGTTAGTGTGGGTCCTTTCAGTAATGTGTCTATTTGCATAAGCAATTGTTTCGCAACAGTTATATTGATGGAAAAGTAGTAAAATCAAGCAGGCAAAGCCACATACAAGACACAACCACCACCAAAACACCGATAGATAGCATGACACACACACACAACCACACACCCAAACGCACACTCACACACGAGATGAACACAGAAAACACCAACAGACACACAAGAACTAGAGACAAACACTCCACACATGAACAAAATCACAAGCATAAAGACGTAAGGCAAACAAAAGGAAGGGTGACAAAGAGAGTACCGCCTTGGCACGGTCAGTAGAAAAAAACACTACTGTGGGTTTGAACCGGTTTACGGACGTCCTAACCTCACACTTCTCTCGAAGTCACCCTAGCTTTACAAATAGTGTAAATAAAGGTATCCCCGTCGGACTTACCCACAACATAGACGACGGTGAACACAGGACAACATGTAAAACATAGCATAATAACTGTGACAATCCGTCAAATATGTACTCAATGAATTTGCTGAAGTCAGAGCACCTGCAGGGGCGCCGTTATGGGCACGACAGGGAAAAAGTAATACATGAATCTGGTAAGCTCATCCCGTATTTGTGTGTCATCGCGCAAGCAAAGAGGGAAGCGTAGCTACCGACTGTAAAAGGGTCGATAACCAAACATGCAGTGCGTTGCAATATAATGGGATCATAACCTTTTTTCTTAAATGTTTTAATGCGTTTTATAAACAAATCATGAAAATGGTTATGCCCCCGAATTTTGTAGATAACATTCCCATAAAAGTCTGGTTGAGAAATGCCTTGTTGCAGTAACGTCCGTAGATTGCATTTATATTTACTAATGAGTGGTAAATTTCGATAATAAAATTTGGAAAACCTTGCTTAAGAAGTTGATCAGTTATAACCAATTTACGACTGTTAAAATCTTCAAGCAAAGAATAGGCTCGGCAAACCGAATAAGTTGAGAAATATAAACCCCATAAGATGTAGAACGGGGCACATCATCTCCATCTAGAAAAGGATAATTAACCATTTTAAAATTAAAATATTCTGTTTTATCGTATATCTTTTACGAAACTTTATCATTTGTAATTGAAATATTCAAATCTTAAAATGAAGCCATAATGTCAGATTGATTGGCTTTGTTTAAAGACAGTTCTTTTTGGGTAAATTGAAGAAATCATAGTTTCAAAATAAGGATTATCTAAATTCAAAATATCCTCTAAATACCTTGAAGTTTTATTAAAAGCATTAACAATATCGGTCTGTGTATAAGGTTTTAAGCTAAGCATAAAATACCTCTTATAGCAATACAAAAACAAATCTGCAACAAGAGGGGCTCAATTTGTACCCATGGGTATACCAACAACTTGACGATATACATGTATAGTACCCCCATAACGCACAAATATATTATCTAAAAGAAAGGTAAGAGATCTACAAACATCAAGGCAAGTCCACATTGTGTAATGTTCTACTTCTGAATTCGAAAAGAATGAAAGTTGAACATTACAAGCAATAAACATTTTGTTTTCTCTGGCAAAGGTTTTTTCTATTAATTTAATCAGTTTATCCTTTATAAGATGGTGAGGTAGAGTAGTATAGAGTGTAGAGAAATCATAAGAGCTCAGTGAAGAAATGTTATACTGTTCATTTTCAAGTTTCGTTAAAACATCATTAGAATATTTTATGGACCAAAAAACATTAATACCAGAATTTTCATATATTCTATCACAGTACCGTTTTACATTTTCTTTGATCGTAGTAAGACAGGACGTCAAAAGTTTAGATATTTTAGTAGTGGTACAACAGCTAGAGTTGGCAATCAAACGCGCCTTATAAGGGTTTTTATGTAGTTTCGGAATCCAGTACAAAGTAGAAAGTTTATGTTGTTTTATGTTAGGACCAGACTTAAAATTATTGCACATTTTTACATGTTCCGAGACTATATCTTTTTCAAGTATAATATGATAGCATTAACACAAAGCACAATCTGTTAATAATAAGAATTCAGTCTTGTCTTCGGAAATATGGTAGCATTGTAATAGGCAATGGAAATATGGCTATCAATAAGGCAAGTACTTCAAAGTACCAGATACAATGAATCAAGCCAGAGAA